>BTPP01000001.1:10000-17500 GCA_037102815.1 Neurospora intermedia | reverse complement strand
TCAGGAATCTCGCTCCAAGTTCACAAAGACCACGCCTTCCTCGTCAAGTTGGCATCCTTCCTCATACAACTAAAAGTCTTGGCGCCAAGTGTTAGTACACCCGCCCAGATTACTGCAAAATCCTTAACACCACCGAAATCGCCGTTTTGACGGTTGATACCTCCTACCTTGAAAGCATCGCAAAATGCCCGCCGACGAGGCCAGCACGGCCAAAACCCCCCCGGGCGCCCCCCTAGAGCCCTCCCTCCCCTCCGCGGCAGTTTGCACGCCGCCTACAACTGTAATGGCGCCGCAGTCGAAGTCTAAGAGGCCTCGCACCGAGGAAGGCCGCCGAAACGCCTCAACCACCACCACTTCTGCCGCCCAAGACCTCCTTGCGGCCGCCAAAGAGACCGCCGACCTCGCTATCGCCCAAGCGGACGTCCTCCGAGCTTTCGCGGAGGCTATTAACTCCCAAGCCGAGCGCCTCGCTGCCCGCTCGCCGGCTCACCGCGCCCAGGCCGACGCCCTTTCCCGCGTCCTCACCGAGGCCATCCGGCAGAAAATTTCTGCCTCACCGCCTACCCCCCACTTTTCGGCCCCGCCTACCCCGCACTTCCCGGTCCCGCCTACCCCGCACTTCCCGGTCCCGCCCACTCCGCACCACCCCGCTTCCCCGGACTCTCGCCCCACCCCCCCGGCTCGCCCGACCGCGGCCGCAAAGCCTCCCGTCTCCTTCGCCGACGCTGCTGCTAGGAACGCGCCTTCCCAACCTATTAACGTCTCTACCCGCACTCCGAAGAAGAGAGTTGCCCTCCCCCCCCAAGCCCCCAAGCCGGACGGCCGCGTTTTTATACGCATGGACCCTCAGTCCCCTCATAAGGACACTGCCGCCTACGCTATTAGGCGTAAAGTAGTCGAGCTTCTCGGCCTCCAGCCGGAGGATATCACCGCCTGCCACATTATCCGCTCCGGCTTCGCTCTCGTGCCCCGGAATGACGATATTAAGGCGGCTATTATGGAGAGATCCCGCGACATTGGCTCTATCCTCGGCGCAGATGTCGAGCTACCAAAGAAATGGGTAATGTACGCCGTCCCTGGCGTGCCAATGAAGATTCGCTTTGGCAACGACACCGTTATTCCAACCACGGAGCACATTGTAGAGGAAGTCTACGTTCAGACTGGTAGCAAGCCCGTCCACGCTCGAATCTCCCCAAATTACGACGCTAGCACCCACTACTACGCGACCTGGCTAATCGCCTTCGAGACTCCGCAAGCCCCCTTTAAGCTTTTTGATACTAGCGGCGTATCACAGCTAATGGACAAGAAGAGGCCTCTCCTCCAGTGCCCAGAGTGCTTCGATTGGCACGGGCGGCGGGGCTGCATCCGGCCCCGGGTCTGCGAAGACTGCGGCAAGACCGGCCACACAAAGGAGGTTTGCACCAACCCTTTCCAGTGCGTCAACTGTTGCGGACCCTACCCGGCTACACACTCCGATTGCCGCGTTAAACCAGTAAAGCGCAACGGCAGCTACGTCCGGCTGTCAAAGCAGGTCCGCGGTGACATTAAGGTCGCTGGACAGAGACGATACGACGAAGCCAACGGCGTGGGATCGAAGAAGGCTTCCGACTCGTCAAATAACGACTCTGCCCCTTCAGGCCCGGAGAATTCCGATACCTCCTCCCGCTCCCAACCACAGCCGACGGCCGAGGATCTAGCGATGCTAGAGGCCCAGATCGCCGAGGAATCGTCTAGCTCCGAGAGCCTCCGGAGGTCCACCCGACACCGACAGCCAACGGTTAAGGCTGCCCTTTCCTATTAATGGAAGGACACCAACAACAAGACCCCGCCCAGCTTGATGCACCCAGACTACGAGTCTTTCAAGCAAACGTGGCGAAAAGCTCAGGTGCACACGCGACTGCTCTCCACACTGCCTCGATGGAAGGAGCAGACGTTATTTTACTACAAGAGCCGAGAGTCTGGATATCTAAGGACGGAGCCCCCCGGACTTTCTCCTTTGGACCGTACTCTCTCTTTTCCCCAGTCCGTTCCTGGACAGAAGAAGCGAGTACAGAGCCCCGAGTGCTCACATACATCCGGAAAGGTTTTGCGACTGCCTCCTTCAACCCCTTGGGCCGAGCAAATAGAGATATCCTTTGGACAACGGTTCGCGGGATTACTTTCGTGAATATCTACCGGCAGACCGGCGATAAGACTACGTTAGAGGCGCTGGAAGATTGGGATTTGGCCCCCAGGACCTTTATAGCAGGAGACTTCAATGCAAAGCACCATTTCTGGCAGCCCGGCTCACAAACGACGGAAGGCGGCACGTCTATTGCCAACTTAATAGCTACTAAAGGTCTCGACTTAGCAAACCCAGCGGGCATCCCCACCCACAACCAGGGCAATACTCTTGACCTTGTACTAACCAATATCCCCCTTGTTACCTGCCGAGTCGCCGACGACCTAGATACCTCGGCGGATCACTTCCCCCTCCTATCAGATATTCCAACCCGGCAAACAGCCTCCCCCCATCGCCGCCTTAACCTCAAAGAAGACCCCGAGGCGATAAAGGAATACGCCAAAAGCGTCTCCTTCCTTATCGACACACTCGAGTTAGCGACAGAAACCGCTGAGGACCTCGAACGTCTAGCCGAGGGCATCACCGGGGTGCTAAAACAGGCCCTAGAAGCGACCTGCAAGCCGGCGCGACCGGACAAGGGTGCAAGGTGGTGGAACAAGGACGTCGCGGCCGTTGCGCGGGCCTTCCGGAACTATAGGCGCAGCAACCGCTCACCTAACCCGGAGAGAGTTAGAATCCTTCGACAAGAGTTCAAGAAAGCGGTTAGACAAGCGAAAAGGGACTTCTGGAAGAGCGTTATCGGAAACGCTACCACCGACAAAGACATTTACCGCATCGTTAACTGGCACAAGCCCCGAGAGCTGCTGGACCCCCCCGCTTTGCAAGCGCCAGATGGGAGCGTAGTAGCAAATCCGGAGGAGAAGGCGCATCTACTGCGTAGGGAACTCCTCGAGAGGAACTCAGCAGACGACGACATCCACGACGGCTGGGCGCCCACAGTCCCCCGCCGCTGCCTACCCTGGTCTACGGCCGTGCATATCGACGAAGTCTACCGGTGCCTCTGCGGCGTCGGCAATACCTCCCCTGGAGCCGACGGTATTACGGTTAGAATGCTAAAAGCGGCGTGGCTTTCGATTTCTGCCCCGGTACAAGCCCTCTACCAGGGATGCGTTAAGATCGGCTACCATCCCCGCGCCTTCCGCAAGGCGGAGGTAGTTATGATCCCTAAACCGGGAAAGAATCCGGCTACGGTTAAAGGCTGGAGGCCTATCTCCCTTCTCTCCTGCCTCGGGAAGGGGCTGGAAAGGCTGATGGCGCGCCGCATAGCCTGGCTGGCGGTCAAACACGGCGTCTTGCACCCCCAACAGGCGGGCGCCCTCCCAAAACGCTCCGCAACCGACATTGTTGGCGCACTCCTCCACGATATAGAAGACATCCTCGGCCGGGGCCTTGTAGCGACCCTGGTTACGGCGGACGCTAAGGGCGCCTTCGACGCGGTACTTAAGAAACGCCTCCTTTTGCGCCTGAGAGAGCAGGGCTGGCCGACTTTGGTCGTTAAGTGGGTGGAGTCCTTTATGACCGACCGCGAGGCCTGCGTCCGGCTGCTTGGGGTGCTTACGACAATGGATTCTATACTCTGCGGCCTACCTCAAGGGTCACCCGCCTCTCCTATCCTCTATCTATTATATATAGAGCCAGTTCATAGGCTTGGAACCGAGTCCCGGAGGTTCGGCTACGCCGACGACTGCGCTGTCCTCGCTGTTGGAAACTCTTTGGAAGAGGCTACCGCCAAAGCCCAAGAAGAATTGGACCTGATGATCCGCTGGGGCGCGGAGAACGCGGTGGAGTTTTCACCCGAGAAGACAGAGATTCAACACTTCTATAGGAAGAAGGCCCAACCGGTACTCCCGGTCATCCGGCACGGCGACATTGTAGTCTCGGCCCAGCCCGCAGTCCGCTGGCTCGGGGTTTGGCTGCACAGCAAGCTCAGCTTCAAGCACCACATCGAAAAGAAGGTGGCATCGGCACGTATAGTTGCTGCCCACATTAAATCTCTAAACAAGGTCTACACTGGTGCCCCCCCCGGCCTGATGGTGAAGGCAATGAAGGCAGTCGTACTGCCAAAGGCCCTCTTTGGCGCTGAGCTCTGGTGGCCGGGCCCGAAGAAACAATCCACGGTCCGGAAACAGGGCATCTTCCCTCTCGTCAACAGCGGACTCCGCGAGCAAATTGACAAAATCCAAGTCGTGGTCAATATCGCCATCCGGGCTAGCCTGCCAGTCTGGCGGACTACGCGCCTAACTGCCCTATATCGCGAAGCAAGCTTGCCCCCGGTAGAGCAGCTGCTTGACGCTATCCGGCGGCGCCACGCCGTCCGACTAGCCTCCCTCGACCCTCACCACCCCCTAACAACGCGCCTCGCCTACCCTCGCCTGTCCGCAAGGGGGCTTGCATACCGCCTCACCACCCTCGAGTCCACAGCTCAAATCGCGACCCCCTACCCGCGGCCAGCGCTGCAGCCACCGGTATATAATGGTACGACACACTTGGACCCTGCCGGCGTCTCTAAGCGCCAAGCGGCTAGAGAGTTTGTAGAGTGGTTAGAGTGGCTCGATCCCTCTGACATTGTGGTCTACAGCGACGGCTCGATGCTAGGGAAACAGATCGCCCGGCAAGAATACGAGCTGGAGGACGATGACGAGCCCGGCGGCGAATGCGTTGGCTTTGGATACGTTATCTTCCAGAATAGGGAGGAGGCCGATAGAGGCTGCGGCCAATTGACCCAGGCTGAGGTCTTCGACGCAGAAGCGGAAGGCGCCCGACACGGCCTCCGGGCTGCGATAGCGCTGGCCAGCACGAGCGCCTCGGCCCCGAAGATTACAGTCTGCCTAGACAACACAGCCGTTATCCGGGGCCTCCGCGGAACTCCGGCACCCTCCTCCCAGGCCGCCTTTCTAGACTTCCAGCAGATGCGGCGGGACTACGGCCCTAACCTGGTGGACGTTAAATGGGTGCCCGGACATATGGGTATTACAGGCAATGAGATCGCCGACGAGCTGGCTAAGGCCGGAGCAGAGGGCGGGGAACTAGCTAATAAAACGGCTACTTTAGCACACTCCAAAAGGCTGGCTAGAAGGGAGACCCGAGAGGCTTTCAGGACATGGTGGACGGAAAACCGTCCGGAACCGTACGCCCAATACCGGCTGAGAGCCTCTATTAAGCCTACGGACGAGCTTAAAGAGCTGGATCGTGCTACGCTGCACTACCTTCTGGCGGCCCGGACGGGCCACGGCGACTTCAAAGACTATCACGAGCGCTTTCAGCACGAGGATGCGCTGCTCACTTGTTCATGCGGCAAATGGAAGACTCCCGCCCACCCTTTCCACTGTAGGAAGGCTTACGGCGTTACTCCACTAGTCGGGGACGCCGCCAAGGAGGAGAATATTGCCCTCTCCCTAGGGATCAGCTGGCGGCTTTTCGTCGCTAGGATACAGACCTCGAGGTTCTTTGACTGGACCTGCACTAGGAAGGACTGGCAGCGTACGCTATGGCAGGAACATGCCGACGGGGGCGGCACTGCTGCCGACTGGGGTAGCTTCCTTATAAGGGAGCAAGGCTTGGAAATTGGCCCGGGACGGCCGATAGAGACGGTAGACGCCGATATAGACTGGCGGGTTCTGCGGATAAGGCGACGGAGGGAGGCTTTGGAGTCGGAGGAGGAGTGATCTACCCCTCTTTTTGACTCCCCTACTCTCTTACGCTAGGATAACTTTGATAATGGGTCGCGTTTGACGCAATGGGCATTATAGGATACGGTGGCCAACGGCCAATGGTTTGCACTCGGATTTGCTTGGTTTTTAGCTTGGAACGGTCTGGAGGTCACGTGCTTTGTAGATTAGTCAGGTTAGGGCGGCGCCGCTGCTGCACGTCTCATGCCCTTAGGGAGGCGGAAGTAGACAACAACAACAACCTCGTCAAGTTGGTTGCGCCTTCCTTGCCTACCCGGTCATTCTTGCCTACCCTGCACTCGGTAGGTAGTACCCGCCTACTACTTTTTTTCTTTTCGACTTGAATTCTACCTTCCCCGTATAGGCCGGTCGTACCTACCCTGTAGTTCTTACCTACCCTATACGTAATCAGCACCTCCCACTCGCAATTTTCCTTTTCAAAACTCCGGGTTACCAAGGTCGGTTGCGCCTTCCTTACCTACCCGGTCGTTCTTGCCTACCCTGCACTCGGTAAGTACCACCCTTTCACCACCTTTCCCCTCTTCAACCTTTTTAACCTCGGCCGCGCCTTTCTCGTACAAAGCGGGCGTGCCTACCCTATAGCTACCATTTCAACTACGCTTCTATTAAGCAAAAAGCCTACTACTCTTTATTTTCCTCTATATAATATCTTCTATCCTATAACTATACCCAAATTATTCGTCTTCCTTTTCTTATTTTTTCTTTTTACCTTTACCAACTCAACTTCCTTATTAACATACTAACTTAAAACATATCCTCCCTTCCTATATAATTCAAACTGCTTAATACCCTACTTTTACTAATCAACCTTTTATATTTTCTAATTTTTATAACCCTTCTTCTTCAACTACTTTCTTCCTTATACTACTAACTAACTACTTACTTTTACCTAACAATCCAATTTCTACTTTATATTTAGTAATCGGTCTACTTAGTTACTTTTTAATAGTTTCCTTTTCATACATTAAGAACCTCTCCTCTACGTACAGTTCGAATTTAATTATTAAAACGTCCTTATATACCTTAAAGCTTTCCTACCTTGATAATAGTTAGTAGTTAGAGACAAAGGAGAATAGAAAAAATAAAATATTTACTGAGGGGGAAGATACATTACAAAGGTAAAAAGGTAGAGGGAAAGTAAAGAAGACGAAAAAAAACTACCTTTTTATATAAATACTATCCTTCCTACCCAATTGAAAGAGTACCTATACCACTTTTGAATATTATATAATATCTATAGCAAAAAGAAAAGGATAGAAAGAAGGAAGGGGGGTTTCAAAGGAGAAGGAAAGGATTATAAAGAAAGGAAAACCCTAAAAAGGGGTCGAAAACTAAAAAGAAAAAAAAGAAAAAAAAGAAAAAGGAAGAAAGAGAAGGAAGAAAGGGAAGAAAAAGGAAAAGAAGGAAGAAGAAGGAGGGAGGAGAAAAGAAGAAAGAAGAAAAGAAAAGGAAGGAAAAAGTAAAAGAAAGAAAGAGAGAAAAAGAAGAAGGAAATTTTCGCTCCCCCCCCTAAAAACTAGGCCATTCCCGGCCCAAGTAGCCTACCTACCGCCTCGCCTACCCAGAAATCGAAAAAATAGCCTCCCCCTTTATACCCTTACCTCACGTAAAAATACAATCCCGTACACCCTTCTCCCACCTACCCTACCACGTCTTCTCATAAAAAAGTTACAAATACCTTTACTCAAC
>BTPP01000001.1:0-2500 GCA_037102815.1 Neurospora intermedia | reverse complement strand
TCCTTACCTACCCGGTCGTTCTTGCCTACCCTGCACTCGGTAAGTACCACCCTTTCACCACCTTTCCCCTCTTCAACCTTTTTAACCTCGGCCGCGCCTTTCTCGTACAAAGCGGGCGTGCCTACCCTATAGCTACCATTTCAACTACGCTTCTATTAAGCAAAAAGCCTACTACTCTTTATTTTCCTCTATATAATATCTTCTATCCTATAACTATACCCAAATTATTCGTCTTCCTTTTCTTATTTTTTCTTTTTACCTTTACCAACTCAACTTCCTTATTAACATACTAACTTAAAACATATCCTCCCTTCCTATATAATTCAAACTGCTTAATACCCTACTTTTACTAATCAACCTTTTATATTTTCTAATTTTTATAACCCTTCTTCTTCAACTACTTTCTTCCTTATACTACTAACTAACTACTTACTTTTACCTAACAATCCAATTTCTACTTTATATTTAGTAATCGGTCTACTTAGTTACTTTTTAATAGTTTCCTTTTCATACATTAAGAACCTCTCCTCTACGTACAGTTCGAATTTAATTATTAAAACGTCCTTATATACCTTAAAGCTTTCCTACCTTGATAATAGTTAGTAGTTAGAGACAAAGGAGAATAGAAAAAATAAAATATTTACTGAGGGGGAAGATACATTACAAAGGTAAAAAGGTAGAGGGAAAGTAAAGAAGACGAAAAAAAACTACCTTTTTATATAAATACTATCCTTCCTACCCAATTGAAAGAGTACCTATACCACTTTTGAATATTATATAATATCTATAGCAAAAAGAAAAGGATAGAAAGAAGGAAGGGGGGTTTCAAAGGAGAAGGAAAGGATTATAAAGAAAGGAAAACCCTAAAAAGGGGTCGAAAACTAAAAAGAAAAAAAAGAAAAAAAAGAAAAAGGAAGAAAGAGAAGGAAGAAAGGGAAGAAAAAGGAAAAGAAGGAAGAAGAAGGAGGGAGGAGAAAAGAAGAAAGAAGAAAAGAAAAGGAAGGAAAAAGTAAAAGAAAGAAAGAGAGAAAAAGAAGAAGGAAATTTTCGCTCCCCCCCCTAAAAACTAGGCCATTCCCGGCCCAAGTAGCCTACCTACCGCCTCGCCTACCCAGAAATCGAAAAAATAGCCTCCCCCTTTATACCCTTACCTCACGTAAAAATACAATCCCGTACACCCTTCTCCCACCTACCCTACCACGTCTTCTCATAAAAAAGTTACAAATACCTTTACTCAACCACGTAGCTTCTTCACTTACCTACCCTCTCCTCCTACTACCCTACCCTTCCCTTCAACAGGCCCCTCCCAGTAAGAGCTGGAAGGCAGCCCCTTAGCCCCCCAAAGCCTCTCGGTCCTTCTTGTCTACCCTGCACAGGCCCTCGCCCCTGCCTTCCCAATGCGGCTACCATCTACACAAAAATTCCATGCTCAGACGCGCTTGCCTACCCTTCACACCTAACCCGCCCGGACGCACCTGCCTACCCTCTCTTCTCTACGCCACCTTGTACGATTCGAACGCGCTTGCCTACCCTGCGTCGCACCCAACCCGGTCGCGAATGCATTCACTTGTCCAGAACTGCAAGCTTGCCCAAAAATTGCTCGCCTACCCGGTCGCTCCTGCCCCGCCGCCGCTCGGTCGGTCGCTCTTGCCTACCCTACCTACCGCAGCCACCAAGACTTGCAAAGGCCCGGCCGTGCCCGCGTACACTGCGCCCGTCGACGCTTCCCCGGGCATGTGCCACGCATGCACATAGCCACCGAGCCTTCTGCAGGCTGGCTGCTGGTACGGCAGACAGGGTCTCCCTTATGCCCGCTATGCCCGGCCCGCCCGCGCGCGCCCCAGGCTGGCAACGCCCGTCCCAGCCCGGGAGATGCTGAACTTGACCAAGTCCCCTTCCTGTCCCTGCTTACCCTGCACTTTCCCTCCGGCAAGGCGCTTTCGCCCTCTCGGGCTCTGGCAACCAAGTCTCGGGGGGACCCCCCAGTAAATGCCCGCTTGTTAGGCGGACCCTTCCACTGGGAAATCTAGGCGAAGGAGGGCTTACCCTCAGCAGATCGTAACAACAAGGCTACTCTACTGCTTACAGGACCCTTTCGCACATCTAAGTCGTCTGCAAAGGATTTGATCCAGCGCGTGTTAAAATTACAATACGCGAATTACCGCTGGCCACTTCAAGGCCAACGGAGGAATCGCCTGCTAAGATACGAGGCCGGAGCCTATTCTTATACGTCTACAACGTGCTGGAGGTATCATCGCGTTCTGGCATGGATTCTGACTTAGAGGCGTTCAGCCATTATCCAGCAGATGGTAGCGTCGCGGCACTGCCCGGTCGGACAACCGCAAAAACCAATTATCTGAATGAGCGGTTCCTCTCGTACTAAGCTCAATTACCATTGCGATGAGGTCATCAGTAGGGTAAAACTAACCTGTCTCACGACGGTCTAAACCCAGCTCACGTTCCCTATTAGTGGGTGAACAATCCAACGCTTACCGAATTC